>CM056496.1:57445550-57448050 GCA_029783415.1 Anisodus acutangulus
GCTCTAGGCCTAGGCCTAGGCCTAGGCCTAGGCCTAGGCTCAGGCTCTAGGCCTAGGCCTAGGCCTAGGCCTAGGCCTAGGCCTAGGCCTAGGCCTAGGCCTAGGCCTAGGCCTAGGCCTAGGCTCAGGCCTAGGCCTAGGCCTAGGCTTTGCCTAGGCTCAGGTTTAGGCCTAGGCCTAGGCTCAGGCCTAGGCCTAGGCCTAGGCCTAGGCTTAGGCCTAGGTTTAGGCCTAGGCCTAGGTTTAGGCCTAGGCTCAGGTTTAGGCCTAGGTTTAGGCTTGTGGTTTAGGTTTAGGTTTAGGCTAGGTTTAGGCTAGGTTTAGGTTTAGGTTTAGGTTTAGGTTTAGGTTTAGGTTTAGGTTTAGGGTTTAGGTTTAGGTTTAGGTTTAGGTTTAGGTTTAGGGTTTAGGTTTAGGGTTTAGGTTTAGGTTTAGGTTTAGGTTTAGGGTTTAGGTTTAGGTTTAGGTTTAGGTTTAGGTTTAGGGTTTAGGTTTAGGGTTTAGGTTTAGGTTTGTGGTTTAGGTTTAGGGTTTAGGTTTGTAGGTTTAGGGTTTAGGTTTAGGGTTTAGGTTTAGGTTTAGGTTTAGGGTTTAGGTTTAGGTTTAGGTTTAGGGTTTAGGTTTAGGTTTAGGGTTTAGGTTTAGGGTTTAGGTTTAGGTTTAGGTTTAGGTTTAGGGTTTAGGTTTAGGTTTAGGTTTAGGTTTAGGTTTAGGTTTAGGGTTTAGGGTTTAGGTTTAGGTTTAGGCTCTAGGTTTAGGGCTCTAGGGCCTAGGGTTTAGGCCTAGGCCTAGGCCTAGGCCTAGGCCTAGGCTCTAGGCCTAGGCCTAGGCTCAGGCCTAGGCCTAGGGCCTAGGCCTAGGCCTAGGCTCAGGCTCTAGGCCTAGGCCTAGGCCTAGGCCTAGGCCTAGGCCTAGGCCTAGGCTCAGGCCTAGGCCTAGGCCTAGGCCTAGGCTCAGTGGCCTAGGCTTAGGCTTAGGCCTAGGTTTAGGTTTAGGTTTAGGTTTGTGGTTTAGGCTCTAGGCCTAGGTTTAGGCTTAGGTTTAGGTTTAGGCCTAGGTTTGTGGTTTAGGTTTAGGTTTAGGCCTAGGCTTAGGTTTAGGTTTAGGTTTAGGGTTTAGGGTTTAGGTTTAGGTTTAGGTTTAGGTTTAGGTTTAGGTTTAGGCTTTAGGTTTAGGTTTAGGTTTAGGTTTAGGTTTAGGTTTAGGTTTAGGTTTAGGTTTAGGTTTAGGTTTAGGTTTAGGTTTAGGGTTTAGGTTTAGGTTTAGGTTTAGGTTTAGGTTTAGGTTTAGGTTTAGGTTTAGGTTTAGGTTTAGGTTTAGGGTTTAGGTTTAGGTTTAGGTTTAGGTTTAGGTTTAGGTTTAGGTTTAGGTTTAGGTTTAGGTTTAGGTTTAGGTTTAGGTTTAGGTTTAGGGTTTAGGTTTAGGTTTAGGTTTAGGTTTAGGTTTAGGTTTAGGTTTAGGTTTAGGTTTAGGTTTAGGGTTTAGGTTTAGGCTTTAGGTTTAGGTTTAGGCTTAGGTTTAGGTTTAGGCTTTAGGGTTTAGGTTTAGGCTTTAGGGCTAGGTTTAGGTTTAGGTTTAGGCCTAGGTTTAGGGTTTAGGTTTAGGCTCTAGGCTCTAGGCTCTAGGCCTAGGCCTAGGCTCTAGGCCTAGGCCTAGGCTCAGGCCTAGGCCTAGGCTCTAGGCCTAGGCCTAGGCTCAGTGGCCTAGGCCTAGGCCTAGGCTCAGGCTCAGGCTCAGGCCTAGGCTCTAGGCCTAGGCCTAGGCTCAGGCCTAGGCCTAGGCCTAGGCTCAGGGCCTAGGCCTAGGTTTAGGCCTAGGCCTAGGCCTAGGCCTAGGCCTAGGCCTAGGCCTAGGTTTAGGCCTAGGCTTTAGGGTTTAGGCTCAGGCCTAGGCCTAGGCTCAGGTTTAGGGTTTAGGCCTAGGCTCAGGTTTAGGCCTAGGCCTAGGCCTAGGCCTAGGTTTAGGCTCTAGGTTTAGGTTTAGGCCTAGGTTTAGGCCTAGGGTTTAGGTTTAGGCCTAGGCTTAGGTTTAGGTTTGTGCCTAGGGTTTAGGTTTAGGTTTAGGCCTAGGCTTTAGGTTTAGGTTTAGGCCTAGGTTTAGGTTTAGGTTTAGGTTTAGGCTTAGGTTTAGGCTTAGGTTTAGGTTTAGGTTTAGGTTTAGGTTTAGGGTTTAGGGCCTAGGTTTAGGTTTAGGTTTAGGCTAGGTTTAGGGTTTAGGTTTAGGTTTAGGTTTAGGGTTTAGGTTTAGGTTTAGGTTTAGGTTTAGGTTTAGGTTTAGGTTTAGGTTTAGGGTTTAGGTTTAGGTTTAGGTTTAGGTTTAGGTTTAGGTTTAGGTTTAGGTTTAGGGTTTAGGTTTAGGTTTAGGTTTAGGTTTAGGTTTAGGTTTAGGTTTAGGTTTAGGTTTAGGTTTAGGTTTAGGGTTTAGGTTTAGGTTTAGGTTTAGGTTTAGGCTCTAGGTTTAGGTTTAGGCTTAGGTTTAGGCTTAGGTTTAGGCTTAGGTT
>CM056496.1:57450550-57456008 GCA_029783415.1 Anisodus acutangulus
AGGTTTAGGCCTAGGCTTTAGGTTTAGGGTTTAGGCTCTAGGGCTCTAGGCCTAGGCTCAGGCCTAGGCCTAGGCCTAGGCTCAGGCCTAGGCCTAGGCTCTAGGCTCAGGCCTAGGCTCTAGGCCTAGGCTCTAGGCCTAGGCCTAGGCCTAGGCTCAGGCCTAGGCTCAGGCCTAGGCCTAGGCTCTAGGCCTAGGGCCTAGGGTTTAGGCTCTAGGCCTAGGCCTAGGTTTAGGGTTTAGGCCTAGGTTTGTGGTTTAGGCCTAGGCCTAGGTTTGTGGTTTAGGCTTTAGGTTTAGGGTTTAGGTTTAGGTTTAGGGTTTAGGGTTTAGGCTTGTGGTTTAGGTTTAGGCTTAGGCTTTAGGTTTAGGTTTAGGGTTTGTGGTTTAGGTTTAGGTTTAGGTTTAGGTTTAGGTTTAGGCTTTAGGGTTTAGGTTTAGGGTTTAGGTTTAGGTTTAGGTTTAGGGTTTAGGTTTAGGTTTAGGGTTTAGGTTTAGGTTTAGGTTTAGGTTTAGGTTTAGGTTTAGGTTTAGGTTTGTGGTTTAGGTTTAGGTTTAGGTTTAGGTTTAGGTTTAGGGTTTAGGTTTAGGTTTAGGGTTTAGGTTTAGGTTTAGGGTTTAGGTTTAGGGTTTAGGTTTAGGTTTAGGGTTTAGGTTTAGGTTTAGGTTTAGGTTTAGGTTTAGGGTTTAGGTTTAGGTTTAGGGCTCTAGGTTTAGGTTTAGGTTTAGGTTTAGGTTTAGGGTTTAGGTTTAGGTTTAGGCCTAGGCTCTAGGTTTAGGTTTAGGTTTAGGCTCTAGGTTTAGGCCTAGGCCTAGGCCTAGGCCTAGGCTCTAGGCCTAGGCTCAGGCTCTAGGCCTAGGCCTAGGCCTAGGCTCTAGGCCTAGGCCTAGGCCTAGGCCTAGGCCTAGGCCTAGGCCTAGGCCTAGGCCTAGGCCTAGGCCTAGGCCTAGGCTCAGGCTCAGGCCTGTGTGGCCTAGGCCTAGGTTTAGGCCTAGGCCTAGGCCTAGGCCTAGGTTTAGGCTTTAGGCCTAGGTTTAGGTTTAGGCCTAGGTTTAGGGTTTAGGCCTAGGCTCTAGGTTTAGGTTTAGGGTTTAGGTTTAGGTTTAGGTTTAGGCTTAGGTTTAGGTTTAGGCCTAGGCTTTGTGGTTTAGGTTTAGGTTTAGGTTTAGGCCTAGGTTTAGGTTTAGGGTTTAGGTTTAGGTTTAGGTTTAGGTTTAGGGTTTAGGTTTAGGTTTAGGGTTTAGGTTTAGGGTTTAGGTTTAGGTTTAGGGTTTAGGTTTAGGTTTAGGTTTAGGTTTAGGTTTAGGTTTAGGTTTAGGTTTAGGTTTAGGGTTTAGGTTTAGGTTTAGGGTTTAGGTTTAGGGTTTAGGGTTTAGGTTTAGGTTTAGGTTTAGGGTTTAGGTTTAGGTTTAGGGTTTAGGTTTAGGGTTTAGGGTTTAGGGTTTAGGTTTAGGTTTAGGGTTTAGGTTTAGGGTTTAGGTTTAGGTTTAGGTTTAGGTTTAGGTTTAGGTTTAGGTTTAGGGTTTAGGCTTAGGTTTAGGTTTAGGTTTAGGCTCTAGGCTTTAGGCTCTAGGTTTAGGCCTAGGCTCTAGGCCTAGGCTAGGCCTAGGCCTAGGCTCTAGGCCTAGGCCTAGGCCTAGGCCTAGGCCTAGGCTCTAGGCCTAGGCCTAGGCCTAGGCTCTAGGCTCAGGCCTAGGCCTAGGCCTAGGCCTAGGCCCAGGCCTAGGCCTAGGCCTAGGCTCTAGGCCTAGGCTCAGGCCTAGGCCTAGGCCTAGGCCTAGGCTCTAGGCCTAGGCCTAGGCCTAGGCCTAGGCCTAGGCCTAGGCCTAGGCTCAGGCCTAGGCCTAGGTTTAGGCCTAGGCCTAGGCTCAGGCCTAGGCCTAGGCCTAGGCCTAGGCCTAGGTTTAGGCTTTAGGCCTAGGCCTAGGCTTAGGCCTAGGTTTAGGTTTAGGCCTAGGTTTAGGTTTAGGTTTAGGTTTAGGTTTAGGGTTTAGGTTTAGGCCTAGGTTTAGGCTCTAGGTTTAGGTTTAGGTTTAGGTTTAGGTTTAGGTTTAGGTTTAGGTTTAGGTTTAGGCTTAGGTTTAGGTTTAGGTTTAGGGTTTAGGTTTAGGTTTAGGTTTAGGTTTAGGTTTAGGTTTAGGTTTAGGTTTAGGTTTAGGTTTAGGTTTAGGTTTAGGTTTAGGTTTAGGGTTTAGGTTTAGGTTTAGGTTTAGGTTTAGGTTTAGGTTTAGGGTTTAGGTTTAGGTTTAGGTTTAGGGTTTAGGTTTAGGTTTAGGGTTTAGGTTTAGGGTTTAGGTTTAGGCTTGTGGTTTAGGTTTAGGCTAGGTTTAGGTTTAGGCTAGGGTTTAGGGTTTAGGTTTAGGTTTAGGGTTTAGGGTTTAGGTTTAGGTTTAGGTTTAGGTTTAGGTTTAGGTTTAGGGTTTAGGTTTAGGTTTAGGTTTAGGGTTTAGGGCTTTAGGTTTAGGTTTAGGTTTAGGTTTAGGTTTAGGGTTTAGGTTTAGGTTTAGGCTTTAGGTTTAGGCTCTAGGTTTAGGTTTAGGGTTTAGGCCTAGGCTCAGGTTTAGGCCTAGGCCTAGGCTCAGGCTCAGGCCTAGGCCTAGGCTTTAGGCTCTAGGCTCTAGGCCTAGGCTCAGGCCTAGGCCTAGGCCTAGGCCTAGGCCTAGGCTTTAGGCTCAGGCCTAGGCCTAGGCTCTAGGCCTAGGCTTCAGGCCTAGGCCTAGGCTTTAGGCTTTAGGCCTAGGTTTAGGCCTAGGTTTAGGTTTAGGCCTAGGTTTAGGCTTTAGGCTTTAGGCCTAGGTTTAGGCTTTAGGTTTAGGCTTTAGGTTTAGGTTTAGGCCTAGTGGTTTAGGTTTAGGTTTAGGCCTAGGTTTAGGTTGTGTTTAGGCTTTAGGTTTAGGCCTAGGCTTTAGGTTTAGGTTTAGGGTTTAGGCTTAGGTTTAGGTTTAGGTTTAGGGTTTAGGCTTAGGTTTAGGCTTAGGTTTAGGCCTAGGTTTAGGTTTAGGGTTTAGTGGTTTAGGTTTAGGGTTTAGGTTTAGGGTTTAGGGTTTAGGTTTAGGTTTAGGTTTAGGTTTAGGTTTAGGTTTAGGTTTAGGTTTAGGTTTAGGTTTAGGGTTTAGGTTTAGGTTTAGGTTTAGGTTTGTGTGGTTTAGGTTTAGGTTTAGGTTTAGGTTTAGGGTTTGTGGTTTAGGTTTAGGTTTAGGTTTAGGTTTAGGTTTAGGTTTAGGTTTAGGTTTAGGTTTAGGTTTAGGTTTAGGTTTAGGGTTTAGGGTTTAGGTTTAGGTTTAGGTTTAGGGTTTAGGTTTAGGCTTTAGGTTTAGGGTTTAGGTTTAGGTTTGTGTTTAGGTTTAGGTTTAGGGTTTAGGGTTTAGGTTTAGGGTTTAGGTTTAGGTTTAGGTTTAGGTTTAGGTTTAGGTTTAGGCTTAGGTTTAGGTTTAGGCCTAGGCTTAGGTTTAGGCTCTAGGCCTAGGCCTAGGCCTAGGCTTAGGCTCAGGTTTAGGTTTAGGCTCTAGGGTTTAGGCTTAGGCTTAGGCCTAGGCTCAGGCCTAGGCCTAGGCTCAGGCCTAGGCCTAGGCTCAGGCCTAGGCCTCAGGCCTAGGCTCAGGCTCAGGCCTAGGCCTAGGCCTAGGCTCAGGCTGGCTCAGTGGCCTAGGCTTCAGGCCTAGGCCTAGGCCTAGGCCTAGGCCTAGGCCTAGGCCTAGGTTTGGCCTAGGCCTAGGCCTAGGCCTAGGTTTAGGCCTAGGCCTAGGCTCAGGCCTAGGCCTAGGCCTAGGCTTTAGGCCTAGGCTTAGGCCTAGGCCTAGGCTCAGGCCTAGGCTCAGGCCTAGGCCTAGGCTCTAGGTTTAGGCCTAGGTTTAGGCCTAGGTTTAGGCCTAGGTTTAGGCCTAGGTTTAGGTTTAGGTTTAGGTTTAGGTTTAGGTTTAGGTTTAGGTTTAGGTTTAGGCTTAGGGTTTAGGTTTAGGTTTAGGTTTAGGGTTTAGGGTTTAGGTTTAGGGTTTAGGTTTAGGTTTAGGTTTAGGTTTAGGTTTAGGGTTTAGGTTTGTGTGGTTTAGGGTTTAGGTTTAGGTTTAGGTTTAGGTTTAGGTTTAGGGTTTAGGTTTAGGTTTAGGTTTAGGTTTAGGTTTAGGTTTAGGTTTAGGTTTAGGGTTTGTAGGTTTAGGTTTAGGTTTAGGTTTAGGGTTTAGGTTTGTAGGTTTAGGTTTAGGGTTTAGGGTTTAGGGTTTAGGTTTAGGTTTAGGGTTTAGGGTTTAGGTTTAGGGTTTAGGGTTTAGGTTTAGGGTTTAGGTTTAGGTTTAGGGTTTAGGTTTAGGGTTTAGGTTTAGGCTCTAGGTTTAGGTTTAGGTTTAGGTTTAGGCCTAGGTTTAGGTTTAGGGTTTAGGTTTAGGTTTAGGCTCTAGGCTCTAGGCTAGGTTTAGGGCCTAGGCTCTAGGGTTTAGGCCTAGGCTCTAGGCTCTAGGCCTAGGCTCTAGGCCCAGGCCTAGGCCTAGGCTCAGGCCTAGGCTCTGTGGCTCCAGGCTGGCCTAGGCCTAGGCCCAGGCAGGCCTAGGCCCAGGCCTAGGCCTAGGCTCAGGCCTAGGCCTAGGCCTAGGCCTAGGCTCAGGCCTAGGCCTAGGCCTAGGCTAGGCCTAGGCCTAGGCTCAGGCCTAGGCTCAGGCTCAGGCCTAGGCCTAGGCCCAGGCCTAGGCCTAGGCTCAGGCCTAGGCTCAGGCCTAGGCCTAGGCCTAGGCTCAGGCTCAGGCCTGTGTTTAGGCTTAGGCCTAGGCCTAGGCCTAGGCCTAGGTTTAGGCCTAGGTTTAGGCTCAGGTTTAGGCTAGGTTTAGGTTTAGGTTTGTGGTTTAGGTTTAGGCTTTAGGCTTAGGCTTTAGGCTTTAGGCTTTAGGTTTAGGTTTAGGTTTAGGTTTAGGTTTAGGTTTAGGTTGTGGTTTAGGTTTAGGTTTAGGTTTAGGCTAGGTTTAGGTTTAGGTTTAGGTTTAGGGTTTAGGTTTAGGTTTAGGTTTAGGTTTAGGTTTAGGTTTAGGGTTTGTGGGTTTAGGTTTAGGTTTAGGTTTAGGTTTAGGTTTAGGTTTAGGTTTAGGTTTAGGTTTAGGTTTAGGGTTTAGGTTTAGGTTTAGGTTTAGGGTTTAGGTTTAGGTTTAGGTTTAGGGTTTAGGTTTAGGTTTAGGTTTAGGGTTTAGGTTTAGGTTTAGGTTTAGGGTTTAGGGTTTAGGTTTAGGTTTAGGGTTTAGGTTTAGGTTTAGGGTTTAGGGTTTAGGTTTAGGGTTTAGGTTTAGGTTTAGGTTTAGGTTTAGGTTTAGGGTTTAGGTTTAGGTTTAGGGTTTAGGTTTAGGGTTTAGGTTTAGGTTTAGGGTTTAGGTTTAGGCTCTAGGTTTAGGGTTTAGGCCTAGGGTTTAGGCCTAGGTTTAGGCTCTAGGCTCAGGCCTAGGCCTAGGCCTAGGCCTAGGCCTAGGCTCAGGCTCAGGT
>CM056497.1:0-25000 GCA_029783415.1 Anisodus acutangulus
AGGCCTAGGCCTAGGCCTAGGCCTAGGCCTAGGCCTAGGCCTAGGCCTAGGCCTAGGCCTAGGCCTAGAGCCTAGAGCCTAGAGCCTAAACCTAAACCTAAACCTAAGCCTAAACCTAAACCTAAACCTAAACCTAAACCTAAACCTAAACCTAAACCTAAACCTAAACCTAAACCTAAACCTAAACCTAAACCTAAACCTAAACCCTAAACCTAAACCTAAACCTAAACCTAAACCTAAACCTAAACCTAAACCTAAACCTAAACCTAAACCTAAACCTAAACCTAAACCTAAACCTAAACCCTAAACCTAAACCTAAACCTAAACCTAAACCTAAACCTAAACCTAAACCTAAACCTAAACCTAAACCTAAACCTAAACCCTAAACCTAAACCTAAACCTAAACACAAACCTAAACCTAAACCTAAACCTAAACCTAAACCTAAACCTAAACCTAAACCTAAACCTAAACCTAAACCTAAACCTAAACCTAAACCTAAACCTAAACCTAAACCTAAACCTAAACACAAACCTAAACCTAAACCTAAACCTAAACCTAAACCTAAACCTAAACACAAACACAAACCTAAACCTAAACCTAAACCTAAACACAAACCCTAAACCTAAACCTAAACCTAAACCTAAACCTAAACCTAAACCTAAACCTAAACCTAAACCTAAACCTAAACCTAAACCTAAACCTAAACCTAAACCTAAACCTAAACCTAAACCTAAACCTAAACCTAAACCTAAACCTAAACCTAAACCTAGGCCTAAACCTAAACCTAAACCTAAACCTAGGCCTAAACCTAAGCCTAGGCCTAGGCCTAAACCTAAACCTAGGCCTAGGCCTAAACCTAGGCCTAGGCCTAGGCCTAAACCTAAACCTAGAGCCTAGGCCTAAACCTAAACCTAAACCTAAACCTAAACCTAGGCCTAGGCCTAAACCTAAACCTAGGCCTAAACCTAAACCTAAACCTAAACCTAAAGCCTAAACCTAAACCTAAACCTAAACCTAAACCTAAACCTAAACCTAAACCTAAACCTAAACCTAAACCTAAACCTAAACCTAAACCTAAACCTAAACCTAAACCTAAACCTAAACCTAAACCTAAACCTAAACCTAAGCCTAAACCTAAACCTAAACCTAAACCTAAACCTAAACCTAAACCTAAACCTAAACCTAAACCTAAACCTAAACCTAAACCTAAACCTAAACCCTAAACCTAAACCTAAACCTAAACCTAAACCCTAAACCTAAACCTAAACCTAAACCTAAACCTAAACCTAAACCTAAACCTAAACCTAAACCTAAACCTAAACCTAAACCTAAACCTAAACCTAAACCTAAACCTAAACCTAAACCTAAACCTAAACCTAAACCTAAACCTAAACCTAAACCTAAACCTAAACCTAAACCTAAACCTAAACCTAAACCTAAACCTAAACCTAAACACCTAAACCTAAACCTAAACCTAAACCTAAACCTAAACCCTAAACCTAAACCTAAACCTAAACCTAAACCTAAACCTAAACCTAAACCTAGGCCTAAACCTAAACCTAAACCTAAACCTAAACCTAAACCTAAACCTAAACCTAAACCTAAACCTAAACCTAGGCCTAGGCCTAGGCCTAGGCCTAGGCCTAGGCCTAGGCCTAGGCCTAGGCCTAGGCCTAGAGCCTAGGCCTAAACCTAGGCCTAGGCCTAGGCCTAGAGCCTAAGCCTAAACCTAAACCTAGAGCCTAGAGCCTAGGCCTAAACCTAAACCTAAGCCTAAACCTAAACCTAAACCTAAACCTAAACCTAAACCTAAAACCTAAACCTAAACCTAAACCTAAACCTAAACCTAAACCTAAACCTAAACCTAAACCTAAACCTAAACCTAAACCTAAACCTAAACCTAAACCTAAACCTAAACCTAAACCCTAAACCTAAACCTAAACCCTAAACCTAAACCTAAACCTAAACCTAAACCTAAACCTAAACCTAAACCTAAACCTAAACCTAAACCTAAACACAAACCTAAACCTAAACCTAAACCTAAACCTAAACCTAAACCTAAACCTAAACACAAACACAAACCTAAACCTAAACCTAAACCTAAACCTAAACCTAAACCTAAACCTAAACCTAAACCTAAACCTAAACCTAAACCTAAACCTAAACCTAAACCTAAACCTAAACCTAAACCACAAGCCTAAACCTAAACACAAACCTAAACCTAAACCTAAACCTAAACCTAAACCTAAACCTAAACCTAAACCTAAACCTAAACCTAAACCTAAACCTAAACCTAAACCTAAACCTAAACCTAAACCTAAACCTAAACCTAAACCTAAACCTAAACCTAAACCTAAACCTAAACCTAAACCTAAACCTAAACCTAAACCTAGGCCTAAACCTAGGCCTAAACCTAGGCCTAGGCCTAAACCTAAACCTAGGCCTAGGCCTAGGCCTAGAGCCTAGGCCTAGGCCTAAACCTAGGCCTAGGCCTAAACCTAAACCTAGGCCTAAACCTAAACCTAAACCTAAACCTAGAGCCTAAACCTAAACCTAAACCTAAACCTAAACCTAAACCTAAACCTAAACCCTAAACCTAAACCTAAACCCTAAACCTAAACCTAAACCTAAACCTAAACCTAAACCTAAACCTAAACCTAAACCTAAACCTAAACCTAAACCTAAACCTAAACCTAAACCTAAACCTAAACCTAAACCTAAACCTAAACCTAAACCTAAACCTAAACCTAAACCTAAACCTAAACACAAGCCTAAACCTAAACCTAAACCTAAACCACAAACCTAAACCTAAACCTAAACCTAAACCTAAACCTAAACCTAAACCTAAACCTAAACCTAAACCTAAACCTAAACCTAAACCTAAACACAAACCTAAACCTAAACCTAAACCCTAAACCTAAACCTAAACCTAAACCTAAACCTAAACCTAAACCTAAACCTAAACCTAAACCTAAACCTAAACCTAAACACAAACCTAAACCTAAACCTAAACCTAAACCTAAACCACAAACCTAAACCTAAACCTAAACACAAACCTAAACCTAAACCTAAGCCTAAACCTAAACCTAAACCTAAACCTAAACCTAAACCTAAACCTAAACCTAAACACAAGCCTAAACCTAAACCTAAAGCCTAAACCTAAACCTAGGCCTAAACCTAGGCCTAGGCCTAGGCCTAGAGCCTAGGCCTAGGCCTAGGCCTAGGCCTAGGCCTAGGCCTAGAGCCTAGGCCTAGGCCTAGGCCTAAGCCTAGGCCTAAACCTAGGCCTAGAGCCTAAACCTAGGCCTAAACCTAAACCTAAACCTAAACCTAAACCTAAACCTAAACCTAAACCTAAACCTAAACCTAAACCTAGGCCTAAACCTAAACCTAAACCTAAACCTAAACCTAAACCTAAACCTAAACCTAAACCTAAACCTAAACCTAAACCTAAACCTAAACCTAAACCTAAACCTAAACCTAAACCTAAACCTAAACCTAAACCTAAACCTAAACCTAAACCCTAAACCTAAACCTAAACCTAAACCTAAACCTAAACCTAAACCTAAACCTAAACCTAAACCTAAACCTAAACCTAAACCTAAACCTAAACCTAAACCTAGGCCTAAACCTAAACCTAAACCTAAACCTAAACCTAAACCTAAACC
This sequence comes from Anisodus acutangulus, assembly GCA_029783415.1. Classification (NCBI taxonomy): domain Eukaryota; kingdom Viridiplantae; phylum Streptophyta; class Magnoliopsida; order Solanales; family Solanaceae; genus Anisodus; species Anisodus acutangulus. The sequence goes on from CM056497.1 coordinate 3,670, forward strand.
TAAACCTAAACCTAAACCTAAACCTAAACCTAAGCCTAAACCTAAACCTAAACCTAAACCTAAACCTAAACCTAAACACAAACCTAAACCTAAACCTAAACCTAAACCTAAACACAAGCCTAAACCACAAACCTAAACCTAAACCTAAACCTAAACACAAGCCTAAACCTAAACCTAAACCTAAACCTAAACCTAAACCTAAACCTAGGCCTAAACCTAAACCTAAACCTAGGCCTAGGCCTAAACCTAGGCCTAAACCTAGGCCTAAACCTAGGCCTAAACCTAGAGCCTAGGCCTAAACCTAAACCTAGGCCTAGAGCCTAGGCCTAAACCTAGGCCTAAACCTAGGCCTAAACCTAAGCCTAAACCTAAACCTAAACCTAAACCTAGGCCTAAACCTAAACCTAGGCCTAAACCTAAACCTAAACCTAAACCTAAACCTAGGCCTAAACCTAGAGCCTAGAGCCTAGGCCTAAACCTAAACCTAAACCTAAACCTAGAGCCTAAACCTAAACCTAAACCTAAACCTAAACCTAAACCTAAGCCTAAACCTAAACCTAAACCTAAACCTAAACCTAAACCTAAACCTAAACCTAAACCTAAACCTAAACCTAAACCTAAACCTAAACCTAAACCTAAACCTAAACCTAAACCTAAACCTAAACCTAAACCTAAACACAAACCTAAACCTAAACCTAAACCACAAGCCTAAACCTAAACCTAAACCTAAACCTAAACCTAAACCTAAACCTAAACCTAAACCTAAACCTAAACCTAAACCTAAACCTAAACCTAAACCTAAACCTAAACCTAAACCTAAACCTAAACCTAAACCTAAACCTAAGCCTAAACCTAAACCTAAACCTAAACCTAAACCTAAACCCTAAACCTAAACCTAAACCTAAACCTAAACCTAAACCTAAACCCTAAACCTAAACCTAAACCTAAACACAAACCTAAACCTAAACCTAAACCCTAAACCTAAACCTAAACCTAAACCTAAACCTAAACCTAAACCTAAACCTAAACCCTAAACCTAAACCTAAACCTAAACCTAAACCCTAAACCTAAACCTAAACCTAAACACTAAACCTAAACCTAAACCTAAACCTAAACCTAAACCTAAACCTAAACCTAAACCTAAACCTAAACCTAAACCTAAACCCTAAACCTAAACCTAAACCTAAACCTAAACCTAAACCTAAACACTAAACCTAAACCTAAACCTAAGCCACAACCTAAACCTAGGCCTAGGCCTAGGCCTAAACCTAGGCCTAAACCTAAACCTAGGCCTAAACCTAAACCTAGGCCTAAACCTAGGCCTAGGCCTAAACCTAAACCTAGGCCTAAGCCTAAACCTAGGCCTAAACCTAGGCCTAAACCTAAACCTAAACCTAGGCCTAAACCTAAGCCTAGGCCTAGAGCCTAAGCCTAAACCTAAACCTAAACCTAAACCTAAACCTAAGCCTAAACCTAAACCTAAACCTAAACCTAAACCTAAACCTAAACCTAAACCTAAACCTAAACCTAAACCTAAACCTAAACCTAAACCTAAACCTAAACCTAAACCTAAACCCTAAACCTAAACCTAAACCTAAACCTAAACCTAAACCCTAAACCTAAACCTAAACCCTAAACCTAAACCTAAACCTAAACCTAAACCTAAACCTAAACCTAAACCTAAACCTAAACCTAAACCTAAACCTAAACCTAAACCTAAACCTAAACCTAAACCTAAACCCTAAACCTAAACCTAAACCTAAACCTAAACCTAAACCTAAACCTAAACCTAAACCTAAACCTAAACCTAAACCTAAACCTAAACCTAAACCTAAACCTAAACCTAAACCTAAACCTAAACCCTAAACCTAAACCACAAGCCTAAACCTAAACCTAAGCCTAAACCTAAACCTAAACCTAAACCTAAACCTAAACCTAAACCTAAACCTAAACCTAAACCTAAGCCTAAACCTAAACACAAGCCTAAACCTAAACCTAAACCTAAACCTAAACCTAAACCTAAACCTAAACCTAGGCCTAGGCCTAGGCCTAGGCCTAGGCCTAGGCCTAGAGCCTAGGCCTAGGCCTAGGCCTAAACCTAGGCCTAAACCTAAACCTAAACCTAAACCTAAACCTAGGCCTAAACCTAAACCTAGGCCTAAACCTAAACCTAAACCTAGGCCTAAACCTAAACCTAAACCTAAGCCTAAACCTAAACCTAAACCTAAACCTAAACCTAAACCTAAACCTAAACCACAAACCTAAACCTAAACCTAAACCTAAACCTAAACCCTAAACCTAAACCTAAACCCTAAACCTAAACCTAAACCTAAACACAAACCTAAACCTAAACCTAAACCTAAACCTAAACCCTAAACCTAAACCTAAACCTAAACCTAAACCTAAACCTAAACCTAAACCTAAACCTAAACCTAAACCTAAGCCTAAACCTAAACCTAAACCTAAACCTAAACCTAAACCTAAACCCTAAACCTAAACCTAAACCTAAACCTAAACCTAAACCTAAACCTAAACCTAAACCTAAACCTAAACCTAAACCTAAACCTAAACCTAAACCTAAGCCTAAACCTAAACCTAAACCTAAACCTAAACCTAAGCCTAAACCTAAACCTAAACCTAAACCTAAACCTAAACCTAAAGCCTAAACCTAAACCTAAACCTAAACCTAAACCTAAACCTAAACACTAAACCTAAACCTAAAGCCTAAACCTAAACCTAAACCTAAACCTAAACCTAAACCTAAACCTAAACCTAAGCCTAAACCTAAGCCTAAACCTAAACCTAAACCTAGAGCCTAGGCCTAAACCTAAACCTAAACCTAAACCCTAAACCTAAACCTAAACCTAAACCTAAACCTAAACCTAAACCTAAACCTAAACCTAAACCTAAACCTAAACCTAAACCTAAACCTAAACCCTAAACCTAAACCTAAACCTAAACCTAAACCTAAACCTAAACCTAAGCCTAAACCTAAACCTAAACCTAAACCTAAACCTAAACCTAAACCTAAACCTAAACCTAAACCTAAACCTAAACCTAAACCTAAACCTAAACCTAAACCTAAACCTAAACCTAAACCTAAACCTAAACCTAAACCTAAACCTACCTAAACCTAAACCTAAACCTAAACCTAAACCTAAACCTAAACCTAAACCTAAACCTAAACCTAAACCTAAACCTAAAGCCTAAACCTAAACCTAAACCTAAACCTAAACCTAAACCCTAAACCTAAACACAAGCCTAAACCTAAACCTAAACCTAAACCTAAACCTAAACCTAAGCCTAAACCTAAACCTAAACCTAAACCTAAACCTAAACCTAAACCTAAACCTAAACCTAAACCTAAACCTAAACCTAAACCTAAACCTAAACCTAAACCTAAACCTAAACCTAAACCTAAACCTAAACCTAAACCTAAACCTAAACCTAAACCTAAACACAAACCTAAACCTAAACCTAAGCCTAAACCTAAACCTAAACCTAAACCTAAACCTAAACCTAAGCCTAAACCTAAACCTAAACCTAAGCCTAAACCTAAACCTAAACCTAGGCCTAGGCCTAAACCTAGGCCTAAACCTAAACCTAAACCTAGGCCTAGGCCTAAACCTAAACCTAGGCCTAAACCTAAACCTAGAGCCTAAACCTAAACCTAAACCTAAACCTAGAGCCTAAGCCTAAACCTAAACCTAAACCTAAACCTAAACCTAAACCTAAACCTAAACCTAGAGCCTAAACCTAAACCTAAACCTAAACCTAAACCTAAACCTAAACCTAAACCTAAACCTAAACCTAAACCTAAACCTAAACCTAAACCTAAACCTAAACCTAAACCTAAACCTAAACCTAAGCCTAAACCTAAACCTAAACCTAAACCTAAGCCTAAACCTAAACCCTAAACCTAAACCTAAACCTAAACCTAAACCTAAACCTAAACCTAAACCTAAACCTAAACCTAAACCTAAACCTAAACCTAAACCTAAACCTAAACCTAAACCTAAACCTAAACCTAAACACAAACCTAAACCTAAACCTAAACCTAAACCTAAACCTAAACCTAAACCTAAGCCTAAACCTAAACCTAAACCTAAACCTAAACCTAAACCTAAACCTAAACCCTAAACCTAAACCTAAACCTAAACCTAAACCTAAACCTAAACCTAAACCTAAACCTAAACCTAAACCTAAACCTAAACCTAAACCTAAACCTAAACCTAAACACAAACCTAAGCCTAAACCTAAACCTAAACCTAAACCTAAACCTAAACCTAAACCTAAACCCTAAACCTAAACCTAAACCTAAGCCTAAACCTAGGCCTAAACCTAAACCTAGGCCTAAAGCCTAGGCCTAGAGCCTAGGCCTAAACCTAAACCTAAACCTAAACCTAAACCTAAACACAAACCTAAACCTAAACCTAAACCTAAACCTAAACCTAAACCTAAACCTAAACCTAAACCTAAACCTAAACCTAAGCCTAAACCTAAACCTAAGCCTAAACCTAAACCTAAACACAAACCTAAACCTAAACCTAAACCTAAACCCTAAACCTAAACCTAAACCCTAAACCTAAACCTAAACCTAAACCTAAACCACAACCTAAACCTAAACCTAAACCTAAACCTAAACCTAAACCTAAACCTAAACCTAAACCTAAACCCTAAACCTAAACCTAAACCTAAACCTAAACCTAAACCTAAACCTAAACCTAAACCTAAACCTAAACACAAACCTAAACCTAAACCTAAACCTAAACCTAAACCTAAACCTAAACCTAAACCTAAACCTAAACCACAAACCTAAACCTAAACCTAAACCTAAACCTAAACCTAAACCTAAACCTAAACCTAAACCTAAACCTAAACCTAAACCTAAACCTAAACCTAAACCTAAACCTAAACCTAAACCTAAACCTAAACCTAAACCTAAACCTAAACCTAAACCTAAACCTAAACCCTAAACCTAAACCTAAACCTAAGCCTAAACCTAGGCCACAAACCTAAACCTAAACCTAAACCTGACCTAGGCCTAAACCTAAACCTAAACCTAAAGCCTAAACCTAAGCCTAGGCCTAGGCCTAAACCTAGGCCTAAACCTAGGCCTAGGCCTAAACCTAAACCTAGGCCTAGGCCTAGGCCTAGGCCTAGGCCTAGGCCTAAGCCTAGGCCTAGGCCTAGGCCTAGGCCTGAGCCTAAACCTAAAGCCTAGGCCTAGGCCTAGGCCTAAACCTAAGCCTAAACCTAAACCTAAACCTAAACCTAAACCTAAACCTAAACCTAAACCTAAACCTAAACCTAAACCTAAACCTAAACCTAAACCCTAGCCTAAACCTAAACCTAAACCTAAACCTAAACCTAAACCTAAACCTAAACCTAAACCTAAACCTAAACCTAAACCTAAACCTAGCCTAAACCTAAGCCTAAACCTAAACCTAAACCTAAACCTAAACCTAAACCTAAACCTAAACCTAAACCCTAAACCTAAACCTAAACCTAAACCTAAACCTAAACCTAAACCTAAACCTAAACCCTAAACCTAAACCTAAACCTAAACCTAAACCTAAACCTAAACCTAAACCTAAACCTAAACCTAAACCTAAACCTAAACCCTAAACCTAAACCTAAACCTAAACCTAAACCTAAACCTAAACCTAAACCTAAACCTAAACCTAAACCTAAACCTAAACCTAAACCTAAACCTAAACCTAAACCCTAAACCTAAACCTAAACCTAAACCTAAACCTAAACCTAAACCTAAACCTAAACCTAAACCTAAACCTAAACCTAAACACAAACCTAAACCTAAACCCTAAACCTAAACCTAAACCTAAACCTAAACCTAAACCTAAACCTAAACCTAAACCTAAACCTAAACCTAAACCTAAACCTAAACCTAAACCTAAACCTAAACCTAAACCTAAAGCCTAAACCTAAACCTAAACCTAAACCTAAACCTAGGCCTAAACCTAGGCCTAAGCCTAGGCCTAGGCCTAAACCTAGGCCTAGGCCTAGGCCTAGGCCTAGGCCTGAGCCTAGGCCTAGGCCTAGAGCCTAGGCCTAGAGCCTAAACCTAGGCCTAGAGCCTAAACCTAGGCCTAGAGCCTAAACCTAAACCTAAACCTAAACCTAAACACAAACCTAAACCTAAACCTAAACCTAAACCTAAACCTAAACCTAAACCCTAAACCTAAACCTAAACCTAAACCTAAACCTAAACCTAAACCTAAACCTAAACCTAAACCTAAACCTAAACCTAAACCTAAACCTAAACCTAAACCTAAACCCTAAACCTAAACCTAAACCTAAACCTAAACCTAAACCTAAACCTAAACACAAACCTAAACCTAAACCTAAACCCTAAACCTAAACCTAAACCTAAACCTAAACCTAAACCTAAACCTAAACCTAAACCTAAACCTAAACCTAAACCTAAACCTAAACCTAAACCTAAACCTAAACCTAAACCTAAACCTAAACCTAAACCTAAACCTAAACCTAAACCTAAACCTAAACCTAAACCTAAACCTAAACCTACACAAACCTAAACCTAAACCTAAACCTAAACCTAAACCTAAACCTAAACCTAAACCTAAACCTAAACCTAAACCTAAACCTAAACCTAAACCTAAACCTAAACCTAGGCCTAGGCCTAAACCTAGGCCTAAACCTAAACCTAAACCTAAACCTAGGCCTAGAGCCACAGGCCTAAACCTAGGCCTAAACCTAGGCCTAGGCCTAGGCCTAGGCCTAGGCCTAGGCCTAAAGCCTAGGCCTAGAGCCTAAGCCTAGGCCTAAACCTAAACCTAGAGCCTAAACCTAAACCTAAACCCTAAACCTAAACCTAGAGCCTAAACCTAAACCTAAACCTAAACCTAAACCTAAACCTAAACCCTAAACCTAAACCTAAACCTAAACCTAAACCTAAACCTAAACCTAAACCTAAACCTAAACCTAAACCTAAACCCTAAACCTAAACCTAAACCCTAAACCTAAACCTAAACCCTAAACCTAAACCTAAACCTAAACCTAAACCTAAACCTAAACCCTAAACCTAAACCTAAACCTAAACCCTAAACCTAAACCTAAACCTAAACCTAAACCTAAACCTAAACCTAAACCTAAACCCTAAACCTAAACCTAAACCCTAAACCTAAACCTAAACACAAACCACAAACCTAAACCTAAACCTAAACCTAAACCTAAACCTAAACCACAAACCTAAACACAAACCTAAACCTAAACCCTAAACCTAAACCTAAACCTAAACCTAAACCTAAACCTAAACCCTAAACCTAAACCTAAACCTAAACCTAAACCTAAACCCACAAACCTAAACACAAACCTAAACCTAAACCTAAACCTAAACCTAAACCTAAACCCTAAACACAAACCTAAACCTAAACCTAAACCTAAACCTAAACCTAAACCTAAACCACAAACCTAAGCCTAAACCACACAAACCTAAACCTAAACCTAAACCTAAACCTAAGCCTAAACCTAAACCTAAACCTAAACCTAAACCTAAACCTAAACCCTAAACCTAAACCTAAACCTAAACCTAAACCTAAACCTAAACCCTAAACCTAAACCTAGAGCCTAAACCTAAACCTAAACCCTAAACCTAAACCTAAACCTAAACCCTAAACCTAAACCTAAACCTAAACCTAAACCTAAACCTAAACCTAAACCTAAACCTAGAGCCTAAACCTAAACCTAAACCCTAAACCTAAACCTAAACCACAAACCTAAACCCTAAACCTAAACCTAAACCTAAACCTAAACCTAAACCCTAAACCTAAACCCTAAACCTAAACCTAAACCTAAACCTAAACCTAAACCCTAAACCTAAACCTAAACCTAAACCTAAACACAAACCTAAACCCTAAACCTAAACCTAAACCTAAACCTAAACCCTAAACCTAAACCTAAACCTAAACACAAACCTAAACCTAAACCTAAACCTAAACCTAAACCTAAACACAAACACAAACCTAAACCCTAAACCTAAACCTAAACCTAAACCTAAACCTAAACCTAAACCTAAACACAAGCCTAAACCTAAACCTAAACACAAACCTAAACCTAAACCTAAACACAAACCCTAAACCTAAACCTAAACCACAAACCTAAACCTAAACCTAAACCTAAACCTAAACCTAAACCTAAACACAAACCTAAACCTAAACCCTAAACCTAAACCTAAACCTAAGCCTAAACCTAAACCTAAACCTAAACCTAAACCTAAACCTAAACCTAAACCTAAGCCTAAACCTAAGCCTAAACCTAAACCTAAACCTAAACACAAACCTAAACCTAAACACAAACCCTAAACCTAAACCTAGGCCTAAACCTAAACCTAAACCTAGGCCTAGAGCCTAAACCTAGAGCCTAAACCTAAACCTAAACCTAGGCCACAAGCCTAAACCTAAACCTAAACCTAAACCTAAACCTAAACCTAAACCTAAACCTAAACCTAAACCTAAACCTAAACCTAAACCTAAACCTAAACCACAAACCTAAACCTAAACCTAAACCTAAACCTAAACCTAAACCTAAACCTAAACCTAAACCTAAACCTAAACCTAAACCTAAACACAAACCTAAACCTAAACCTAAACCTAAACCTAAACCTAAACCTAAACCTAAACCTAAACCTAAACCTAAACCTAAACACAAACCCTAAACACAAACCTAAACCTAAACCTAAACCTAAACCACAAACCTAAACCTAAACCTAAACCTAAACCTAAACCTAAACCTAAACCCTAAACCTAAACCTAAACCTAAACCTAAACCCTAAACCTAAACCTAAACCCTAAACCTAAACCTAAACCTAAACCTAAACCTAAACCTAAACCTAAACCTAAACCTAAACCTAAACCTAAACCCTAAACCTAAACCTAAACCTAAACCTAAACCTAAACCCTAAACCTAAACCTAAACCTAAACCTAAACCTAAACCTAAACCCTAAACCTAAACCTAAACCTAAACCTAAACCTAAACCTAGGCCTAAACCTAAACCTAAACCTAAACCTAAACCTAGGCCTAGGCCTAAACCTAAACCTAAACCTAGGCCTAAACCTAAACCTAAACCTAGGCCTAGGCCTAAACCTAGGCCTAAACCTAGGCCTAGGCCTAAACCTAGGCCTAAACCTAGGCCTAGGCCTAGGCCTAAACCTAGGCCTAAACCTAGAGCCTAAACCTAAACCTAAACCTAAACCTAGGCCTAAACCTAAACCTAAACCTAAACCTAAACCTAAACCTAAACCTAAACCTAAACCTAAACCTAAACCCTAAACCTAAACCTAAACCTAAACCTAAACCCTAAACCTAAACCTAAACCTAAACCTAAACCTAAACCTAAACCTAAACCTAAACCTAAACCTAAACCTAAACCTAAACCTAAACCTAAACCTAAACCTAAACCTAAACCTAAACACAAACCACAAACCTAAACCTAAACCTAAACCTAAACCTAAACCTAAACCCTAAACCTAAACCTAAACCTAAACCCTAAACCTAAACCTAAACCTAAACCCTAAACCACAAACCTAAACCTAAACCTAAACCTAAACCTAAACCTAAACCTAAACCTAAACACAAACCTAAACCTAAACCTAAACCTAAACCTAAACCTAAACCTAAACCTAAGCCTAAACCTAAACCCTAAACCTAAACCTAAACCTAAACCTAAACCTAAACCTAAACCTAAACCTAAACCTAAACCTAAACCTAAACCTAAACCCTAAACCTAAACCTAAACCTAAACCTAAACCTAAACCTAAACCTAAACCTAAACCTAAACCTAAACCTAAACCTAAACCTAAACCTAAACCTAAACCTAGGCCTAACCTAAACCTAGGCCTAGGCCTAAACCTAGGCCTAAACCTAGGCCTAGGCCTAGAGCCTAGGCCTAGGCCTAGGCCTAAACCTAAGCCTAGGCCTAAACCTAAAGCCTAGGCCTAAACCTAAAGCCTAAACCTAAACCTAAACCCTAAACCTAAACCTAAACCTAAAGCCTAAACCTAAACCTAAACCTAAACCTAAACCTAAACCTAAGCCTAAACCTAAACCTAAACCTAAACCTAAACCTAAACCTAAACCTAAACCCTAAACCTAAACCTAAACCTAAACCTAAACCTAAACCTAAACCTAAACCTAAACCTAAACCTAAACCTAAACCTAAACCTAAACCTAAACCTAAACCTAAACCTAAACCTAAACCTAAACCCTAAACCTAAACCTAAACCTAAACCTAAACCTAAACCTAAACCTAAACCTAAACCTAAACCCTAAACCTAAACCTAAACCTAAACCTAAACCTAAACCTAAACCTAAACCACAAACCCTAAACCTAAACCTAAACCTAAACCTAAACCTAAACCTAAACCTAAACCTAAACCTAAACCTAAACCTAAACCTAAACACAAACCTAAACCTAAACCTAAACCTAAACCTAAACCTAAACCCTAAACCTAAACCTAAACCTAAACCTACACAAACCTAAACCTAAACCTAAACCTAAACCTAAACCTAAACCTAAACCTAAACCCTAAACCTAAACCTAAACCTAAACCTAAACCTAAACCTAAACCTAAACCTAAACCTAAACCTAAACCTAAACCCTAAACCTAAACCTAAACCTAAACCTAAACCTAAACCTAAACCTAGAGCCTAAACCCTAAACCTAAACCTAAACCTAAACCTAAACCTAAACCTAGGCCTAAACCTAGAGCCTAAACCTAAACCTAGGCCTAAACCTAAACCTAAACCTAAACCTAAACCTAAACCTAAACCTAAACCTAAACCTAAACCTAAACCTAAACCTAAACCTAAACCCTAAACCTAAACCTAAACCTAAACCTAAACCTAAACCCTAAACCTAAACCTAAACCTAAACCTAAACCTAAACCTAAACCCTAAACCTAAACCTAAACCTAAACCTAAGCCTAAACCTAAACCTAAACCTAAACCTAAACCTAAACCTAAACCTAAACCTAAACCTAAACCTAAACCTAAACCTAAACCTAAACCTAAACCTAAACCTAAACCTAAACCTAAACCTAAACCCTAAACCTAAACCTAAACCTAAACCTAAACCTAAACCTAAACCCTAAACCTAAACCTAAACCTAAACCTAAACACAAACCTAAACCTAAACCTAAACCTAAACCTAAACCTAAACCTAAACCTAAACCTAAACACAAACCTAAACCTAAACCTAAACCCTAAACCTAAACACAAACCTAAACCTAAACCTAAACCTAAACCTAAACCTAAACCTAAACCTAAACCTAAACCTAAACCTAAACCTAAACACAAACCTAAACCTAAACCTAAACCTAAACCACAAACACAAGCCTAAACCTAGGCCTAAACCTAAACCTAAACACAAGCCTAAACCTAAACCTAAACCTAGGCCTAGGCCTAAACCTAGGCCTAGGCCTAAGCCCTAGGCCTAGGCCTAGGCCTAGGCCTAGGCCTAGGCCTAGAGCCTAGGCCTAAACCTAAACCTAAACCCTAGAGCCTAAACCTAAGCCTAAACCTAAACCTAAACCTAAACCTAAACCTAAACCTAAACCTAAACCCTAAACCTAAACCTAAACCTAAACCCTAAACCTAAACCTAAACCTAAACCTAAACCTAAACCTAAACCTAAACCTAAACCCACAAACCTAAACCTAAACCTAAACCTAAACCTAAACCTAAACCTAAACCTAAACCCTAAACCTAAACCTAAACCTAAACCTAAACCTAAACCTAAACCTAAACCTAAACCTAAACCTAAACCTAAACACACACAAACCTAAACCTAAACCTAAACCTAAACCTAAACCTAAACCTAAACCTAAACCCTAAACCTAAACCTAAACCTAAACCCTAAACCACAAACCTAAACCTAAACCTAAACCTAAACCTAAACCTAAACCTAAACCTAAACCTAAACCTAAACCTAAACCTAAACCCTAAACACAAACCCTAAACCTAAACCTAAACCTAAGCCTAAACCTAAACCTAAACCTAAACCTAAACCTAAACCTAAACCTAAACCTAAACCACAAACCTAAACCTAAACCCTAGGCCTAAACCTAAACCTAAACCACAAACCTAAACCTAAACCTAAACCTAGGCCTAAACCTAAACCTAAACCTAAACCCTAAACCTAAACCTAAACACAAACCTAAACCTAAGCCTAAACCTAAACCTAAACCTAAACCTAAACCTAAACCTAAACCTAAACCTAAACCTAAACCTAAACCCTAAACCTAAACCTAAACCTAAACCTAAACCTAAACCTAAACCTAAACCTAAACCTAAACCTAAACCTAAACCTAAGCCTAAACCTAAACCTAAACCTAAACCTAAACCTAAGCCTAAACCTAAACCTAAACCTAAACCTAAACCTAAACCTAAACCTAAACCTAAACCTAAACCTAAACCCTAAACCTAAACCTAAACCTAAACCTAAACCTAAACCTAAACCTAAACCTAAACCTAAACCTAAACCTAAACCTAAACCTAAACCTAAACCTAAACCTAAACCTAAACCCTAAACCTAAACCTAAACCTAAACCTAAACCTAAACCTAAACCTAAACCTAAACCTAAAGCCTAAACCTAAACCTAAACCTAAACCTAACACAAGCCTAAACCTAAACCTAAACCTAAACCTAAACCTAAACCACAAACCTAAACCTAAACCACAAACCTAAACCTAAACCTAAACCTAAACCTAAGCCTAAACCACAAACCTAAACCTAAACCTAGGCCTAAACCTAAACCTAAACCACAAACCTAAACCTAAACCTAAACCTAGGCCTAAACCTAGGCCTAAACCTAAACCTAGAGCCTAGGCCTAGGCCTAGAGCCTAAACCTAAACCTAAACCTAAACCTACACAAACCTAGGCCTAGGCCTAAACCTAAACCTAAAGCCTAAACCTAAACCTAAACCCTAAACCTAAACCTAAACCTAAGCCTAAACCTAAACCCTAAACCTAAACCTAAACCTAAACCTAAACCCTAAACCTAAACCTAAACCTAAACCCTAAACCTAAACCTAAACCTAAACCTAAACCTAAACCACAAACCTAAACCTAAACCTAAACCTAAACCTAAACCTAAACCTAAACCCTAAACCTAAACCTAAACCTAAACCTAAACCTAAACCCTAAACCTAAACCTAAACCTAAACCTAAACCTAAACCTAAACCTAAACCTAAACCTAAACCTAAACCTAAACCTAAACCCTAAACCTAAACCTAAACCTAAACCTAAACCTAAACCCTAAACCTAAACCTAAACCTAAACCTAAACCTAAACCTAAACCCTAAACCTAAACCTAAACCTAAACCTAAACCTAAACAAACCCTAAACCTAAACCCTAAACCTAAGCCTAAACCTAAACCTAAACCTAAACCTAAACCTAAACCTAAACCTAAACCTAAACCTAAACCTAAACCTAAACCTAAACCTAAACCTAAACCTAAACTAAAACCCTAAACCTAAACCTAAACCTAAACCTAAACCTAAACCTAAACCTAAACCTAAACCTAAACCTAAACCTAAACCTAGGCCTAAACCCTAAACCTAAACCTAAACCTAAACCTAAACCTAAGCCTAAACCTAAACCTAAACCTAAACCTAAACCTAAACCTAAACCTAAACCTAAACCTAAACCTAAGCCTAAACCTAGAGCCTAAACCTAAACCCTAAACCTAAACCTAAACCTAAACCTAAACCCTAAACCTAAACCCTAAACCTAGGCCTAAACCTAAACACAAACCTAAACCTAAACCTAAACCTAAACCTAAACCTAAACCTAAACCTAAACCTAAACCTAAACCTAAACCTAAACCTAAACCTAAGCCTAAACCTAAACCTAAACCTAAACCTAAACCTAAACCTAAACCTAAACCTAAACCTAAACCTAAACCTAAACCTAAACCTAAACCTAAACCTAAACCTAAACCCTAAACCTAAACCTAAACCTAAACCCTAAACCTAAACCTAAACCTAAACCTAAACCTAAACCTAAACCTAAACCTAAACCTAAACCTAAACCTAAACCCTAAACCTAAACCTAAACCTAAACACAAACCTAAAACCTAGGCCTAAACCTAAACCTAAACCTAAACTAACCTAAACCCTAGGCCTAAACCTAAACCTAAACCTAAACCTAAACCTAAACCTAAACCTAGGCCTAAACCTAAACCTAAACCTAAACCTAAACCTAAACCTAAACCTAAACCTAAACCTAAACCTAAACCTAAACCTAAACCTAAACCTAAACCTAAACCTAAACACAAACCTAAACCTAAACCTAAACCTAAACCTAAACCTAAACACTAGGCCTAAACCTAAACCTAAACCTAAACCTAAACCTAAACCTAAACCTAAACCTAAACCTAAACCTAAACCTAAACCTAAACACAAACCTAAACCTAAGCCTAAACCTAAACCTAAACCTAAACCTAGGCCTAGGCCTAGGCCTAGGCCTAGGCCTAGGCCTAGGCCTAGGCCTAGGCCTAGGCCTAGGCCTAGGCCTAGGCCTAGGCCTAGGCCTAGAGCCTAGGCCTAGGCCTAAGCCTAAACCTAGGCCTAGAGCCTAAACCTAAACCTAGGCCTAGAGCCTAGAGCCTAAACCTAAACCTAGAGCCTAAACCTAAACCTAAACCTAAACCTAGGCCTAAACCTAAACCTAAGCCTAAACCTAAACCCTAAACCTAAACCTAAACCTAAACCACAAACCTAAACCTAAACCTAAACCTAAACAACCTAAACCTAAACCTAAACCTAAACCTAAACCTAAACCACAAACCTAAACCTAAACCTAAACCTAAACCTAAACCTAAACCTAAACCTAAAGCCTAAACCACAACCTAAACCTAAACCTAAACCTAAACCTAAACCTAAACCTAAAACCTAAACCTAAACCTAAACCTAAACCTAAACACAAACCTAAACCTAAACCTAAACCTAAACCTAAACCTAAACCTAAACCTAAACCTAAACCTAAACCTAAACCTAAACCTAAACCTAAACCTAAACCTAAACCTAAACCTAAACCTAAACCTAAACCTAAACCTAAACCTAAACCTAAACCTAAACCTAAACCTAAACCTAAACACTAAACCTAAACCTAGGCCTAAACCTAAACCTAGGCCTAGAGCCACCCTAAACCTAAACCTAAACCTAAACCTAAACCCTAAACCTAAACCTAGGCCTAGGCCTAAACCTAGGCCTAAACCTAAACCTAAACCTAAACCCTAAACCTAAACCTAAACCTAAAACCTAAGCCTAAACCTAAACCTAAACTTACACAAACCTAAACCTAAACCTAAACCACAAACCTAAACCTAAACCTAAACCCTAAACCTAAACCTAAACCTAAACCTAAACCTAAACCTAAACCTAAACCTAAACCTAAACCTAAACCTAAACCTAAACCTAAACACAAACCTAAACCTAAACCTAAACCTAAACCTAAACCCTAAACCTAAACCTAAACCTAAACCTAAACCTAAACCTAAACCTAAACCTAAACACAAACCTAAACCTAAACCTAAACCCTAGCCTAAACCTAAACCTAAACCTAAACCTAAACCTAAACCTAAACCTAAACCTAAACCTAAACCTAAACCTAAACCTAAACCCTAAACCTAAACCTAAACCTAAACCTAAACCTAAACCTAAACCTAAACCCTAAACCTAAACCTAAACCTAAACACAAACCTAAACCCTAAACCTAAACCTAAACCACCTAAACCTAAACCTAAACCTAAACCTAAACCTAAACCTAAGCCTAAACCTAAACCTAAACCTAAACCTAAACCTAAACCTAAACCTAAACCTAAACCTAAACCTAAACACAAACCTAAACCCTAAGCCTAAACCTAAACCTAAACCTAAACCTAAACCTAAACCTAAACCTAAACCTAAACCTAAACCTAAGCCTAAACCTAAACCTAAACCACACAAGCCTAAACCTAGGCCTAAACCTAGGCCTAGGCCTGAAGCCTAGGCCTAGGCCTAGGCCTAGGCCTAGAGCCTAGGCCTAGGCCTAGGCCTAGGCCTAGAGCCTAGGCCTAGGCCTAGAGCCTAGGCCTAGAGCCTAGAGCCTAGAGCCTAGGCCTAGAGCCTAGAGCCTAAACCTAAACCTAAACCTAAACCTAGAGCCTAAACCTAGGCCTAAACCTAAACCTAAACCTAAACCTAAACCTAAACCTAAACCTAAACCTAAACCTAAACCTAAACCTAAACCTAAACCTAAACCTAAACCTAAACCTAAACCCTAAACCCTAAACCTAAACCTAAACCTAAACCTAAACCTAAACCTAAACCCTAAACCTAAACCTAAACCTAAACCTAAACCTAAACCTAAACCTAAACCTAAACCTAAACCTAAACCTAAACCTAAACACAAACCTAAACCTAAACCTAAACCTAAACCTAAACCTAAACCTAAACCTAAGCCTAAACCTAAACCTAAACCTAAACCTAAACCTAAACCTAAACCTAAACCTAAACCTAAACCTAAACCTAAACCTAAACCTAAACCTAAACCACAAACCTAAACCTAAACCTAAACCTAAACCTAAACCTAAACCTAAACCTAAACCTAAACCTAAGCCTAAACCTAAACCTAAACCTAAACCTAAACCTAAACCCTAAACCTAAACCTAAACCTAAACCTAAACCTAAACCTAAACCTAAACCTAAACCACAAACCTAAACCTAAACCTAAACCTAAACCTAAACCTAAACCTAGGCCTAGGCCTAAACCTAAGCCTAAACCTAAACCTAGGCCTAAGCCTAGGCCTAAGGCCTAAACCTAGGCCTAGGCCTAGGCCTAGAGCCTAGGCCTAGGCCTAAGCCTAGAGCCTAGGCCTAGGCCTAAACCTAGGCCTAAACCTAGGCCTAAACCCTAGAGCCTAGAGCCTAGAGCCTAGGCCTAAACCTAAACCTAAACCTAAACCTAGAGCCTAAACCTAAACCCTAAACCTAAACCTAAACCTAAACCTAAACCTAAACCTAAACCTAAACCTAAACCCTAAACCTAAACCTAAACCTAAACCTAAACCCTAAACCTAAACCTAAACCTAAACCTAAACCTAAACCTAAACCTAAACCTAAACCTAAACCTAAACCCTAAACCTAAACCTAAACCTAAACCCTAAACCTAAACCTAAACCTAAACCTAAACCTAAACCTAAACCTAAACCTAAACCTAAACCTAAACCCTAAACCTAAACCTAAACCTAAACCCTAAACACTAAACCTAAACCTAAACCTAAACCCTAAACCTAAACCTAAACCTAAACCTAAACCTAAACCTAAACCTAAACCTAAACCTAAACCTAAACCTAAACCTAAACCTAAACCTAAACCTAAACCTAAACCTAAACCTAAACCTAAACCTAAACCTAAACCTAAACCTAAACCTAAACCTAAACCCTAAACCTAAACCTAAACCTAAACCTAAACCTAAACCTAAACCTAAGCCTAAACCTAAACCTAAACCTAAACCTAAACCACAAACCTAAACCTAAACCTAGGCCTAAACCTAAACCTAAACCTAAACCTAGGCCTAGGCCTAAACCTAGGCCTAGGCCTAAGCCTAAACCTAGAGCCTAGAGCCTAGGCCTAAACCTAGAGCCTAGGCCTAAACCTAAACCTAGGCCTAGAGCCTAGAGCCTAAACCTAAACCTAAACCTAAACCTAGAGCCTAAACCTAAACCTAAACCTAAACCTAAGCCTAAACCTAAACCTAAACCTAAACCTAAACCTAAGCCTAAACCTAAACCCTAAACCTAAACCTAAACCTAAACCTAAACCTAAACCTAAACCTAAACCTAAGCCTAAACCTAAACCTAAACCTAAACCTAAACCTAAACCTAAACCTAAACCTAAACCCTAAACCTAAACCTAAACCTAAACCTAAACCTAAACCTAAACCTAAACCTAAACCTAAACCTAAACCCTAAACCTAAACCTAAACCTAAACCTAAACCTAAACCTAAACCTAAACCTAAACCTAAACCCTAAACCTAAACCTAAACCTAAACCTAAACCTAAACCTAAACCTAAACCTAAACCTAAACCTAAACCTAAACCTAAACCTAAACACAAACCTAAACCTAAACACAAACCTAAACCTAAACCTAAACCTAAACCCTAAACCTAAACCTAAACCTAAACACAAACCCTAAACCTAAACCTAAACCTACACAAACCTAAACCTAAACCTAAACCTAAACCTAAACCTAAACCTAAACCTAAACCTAAACCTAAGCCTAAACCTAAACCTAAACCTAAACCCTAAACCTAAACCTAAACCTAAACCCTAAACCTAAACCTAAACCTAAACCTAAACCCTAAACCCTAAACCTAAACCTAAGCCTAAACCTAAACCTAAACCTAAACCTAAACCTAAACCTAAACCTAAACCTAAACCTAAACCTAAACCTAAACCTAAACCTAAACCTAAACCTAAACCTAAACCTAAACCTAAACCTAAACCTAAACCTAAACCTAAACCTAAACCTAAACCTAAACCTAAACCTAAACCCTAAACCTAAACCTAAACCTAAACCTAAACCTAAACCTAAACCTAAACCCTAAACCTAAACCTAAACCTAAACCTAAACCCTAAACCTAAACCTAAACCCTAAACCTAAACCTAAACCCTAAACCTAAACCTAAACCTAAACCTAAACCTAAACCTAAACCTAAACCTAAACCTAAACCTAAACCTAAACCTAAACCTAAACCTAAACCTAAACCTAAACCTAAACCTAAACCTAAACCCTAAACCTAAACCTAAACCTAAACCTAAACCTAAGCCTAAACCCTAAACCTAAACCTAAACCCTAAACCTAAACCTAAACCTAAACCTAAACCTAAACCTAAACCTAAACCTAGGCCTAAACCTAAACCTAAACCTAAACCTAAACCTAAACCTAAGCCTAAACCTAAACCTAAACCTAGGCCTAAAGCCTAAACCTAAACCTAAACCCTAAACCTAAACCCTAAACCTAAACCTAAACCTAAACCTAAACCTAGAGCCTAAACCTAAACCCTAAACCTAAACCTAAACCTAGGCCTAAACCTAAACCTAAACCTAAACCTAAACCTAAACCTAAACCTAAACCTAAACCTAGGCCTAAACCTAAACCTAAACCTAAACCTAAACCTAAACCTAAACCTAAACCCTAAACCTAAACCTAAACCTAAACCTAGGCCTAAACCTAAACCTAAACCACAAACCTAAACCTAAACCTAAACCTAAACCTAAACCTAAACCTAAACCTAAACCTAAACCTAAACCTAACCTAAACCTAAACCTAAACCTAAACCTAAACCTAAACCTAAGCCTAAACCTAAACCTAAACCTAAACCCTAAACCTAAACCCTAAACCTAAACCTAAACCACAAACCTAAACCTAAACACAAACCTAAACCACAAGCCTAAACCTAAACCTAAACCTAAACCTAAACCTAAACCTAAACCTAAACCCTAAACCTAAACCTAAACCTAAACCTAAACCTAAACCTAAACCTAAACCTAAACCTAAACCACAAACCTAAACTAAACCTAAACACAAACCTAAACCTAAACCTAAACCTAAACCTAAACCTAAACCTAAACCTAAACCTAAACCCTAAACCTAAACCCTAAACCTAAACCTAAACCTAAACCTAAACCTAAACCACACAAACCTAAACCTAAACCTAAACCTAAACCCACAAACCTAAACCTAAACCTAAACCTAAACCTAAACCTAAACCTAAACCCTAAACCTAAACACAAACCACAAACCTAAACCTAAACCTAAACCCTAAACCTAAACCTAAACCCTAAACCTAAACCTAAACCCACAAACCTAAACCTAAACCTAAACCTAAACCTAAACCTAAACCCTAAACCCTAAACCTAAACCTAAACCTAAACCTAAACCTAAACCTAAACCTAAACCCTAAACCTAAACCTAAACCTAGGCCTAAACCTAAACCTAGGCCTAGGCCTAGGCCTAGGCCTAAACCTGAGCCTAGGCCTAGGCCTAGGCCTAAACCTAGGCCTAGGCCTCCTAGGCCTAAACCTAAACCTAGGCCTAGGCCTAAACCTAAACCTAAACCTAAACCTAAACCTAAACCTAAACCTAAACCTAAACCTAAACCTAAACCTAAACCTAGAGCCTAAACCTAAACCTAAACCTAAGCCTAAACCTAAGCCTAAACCTAAACCTAAACCTAGACCTAAACCTAAACCTAAACCTAAAACACAAACCTAAACCTAAACCTAAACCCTAAACCTAAACCTAAACCCTAAACCTAAACCTAAACCTAAACCTAAACCTAAACCTAAACCTAAACCCTAAACCTAAACCTAAACCTAAACCTAAACCTAAACCTAAACCTAAACCCTAAACCACAAACCTAAACACAAACCTAAACCTAAACCTAAACCTAAACCTAAACCTAAACCTAAACCTAAACCTAAACACTAAACCTAAACCTAAACCTAAACCTAAACCTAAACCTAAACCCTAAACCTAAACCTAAACCTAAACCTAAACACAAACCTAAACCTAAACACAAACCTAAACCCTAAACCTAAACCTAAACCTAAACCCTAAACCTAAACCCTAAACACAAACCACACAAACCACAAGCCTAAACCTAAACCTAAACCTAAACCTAAACCTAAACCTAAACCTAAACCTAAACCTAAACCCTAAACCTAAACCTAAACCTAAACCTAAACCTAAACCTAAACCTAAACCTAAACCTAAACCTAAACCTAGGCCTAAACCTAAACCCTAAACCTAAACCTAAACCTAAACCTAAACCTAAGCCTAAACCTAAACCTAAACCTAAACCTAAACCTAAACCTAAACCTAAACCTAAACCTAGGCCTAAACCTAGGCCTAAACCTAAACCTAAACCTAAACCTAAACCTAAACCTAAACCTAAACCTAGGCCTAAACCTAAACCTAAACCTAAACCTAAACCTAAACCTAAACCTAAACCTAAACCTAAACCTAAGCCTAAACCCTAAACCTAAACCTAAACCTAAACCTAAACCTAAACCTAAACCTAAACCTAAACCCTAAACCTAAACCTAAACCTAAACCTAAACCTAAACCTAAACCTAAACCTAAACCCTAAACCTAAACCCTAAACCTAAACCTAAACCTAAACCCTAAACCTAAACCTAAACCTAAGCCTAAACCTAAACCTAAACCTAAACCTAAACCTAAACCTAAACCTAAACCTAAACCCTAAACCTAAACCTAGCCTAAACCTAAACCTAAA